>JALRMC010000019.1:0-41776 GCA_026120085.1 Cadophora luteo-olivacea
AGGGCGTTCTTTGTTTTCCTACTTTCAGTAGATGGGAGGATAATAGAGGTATGAGTGAGAATTGGGGCGTAGTTTATAGGTGCTGCCCAGCCAGGGCTGCCGCGGAACCGGGCTTCTTCTTGTACACCTTTGCTTGCATTCTTGAGCTCAGCTGCTGGGCTGCCAAAAACTGCCATCTAGCATCGATCAACATCCATTAAATTTGAGAATTATCCAAACCGAAGCAGTTCACATTCGACAAGAACGGGGTATCGCTCGTGATCCAGTTCACAATTTCCAATGAGAACTGCAGTAGTGAGCAGTGGGTTTAAGCCTTTCGCATTCTCCTGGACATACCGTTGTCTATTTTGATGCTACATGAACTGAATGAGAAACCACCAAGAACAGACAATAGGTAGAAGAACTCACTCGTAATGGACAAGCTCCAACGTTGGATTCATCCCATGCAATAAGGCAGGCGATTTTGCAACTTCTGTCCCCCTCACCATCACCGAAACAGCCAAACTCACACAATAGAACATATCCCTTAAATCCTCCTTCAACATCAACGGTCTCCTTTCCACATCCGCTATTGATGGGGCGGGATCCATGAATACCGTCAGATCTTATCTGGTAGATCACCTCAGCAGGAGCTGTGGCTGACAGTCTGGGCTGTGCAGGTGGTCCGTACTGGCGGAGGATATCCTTGGATCTGCATTTTCCGAGAGTGTCGAGGAAGCCGGTTTCTGCGAAGGGGCCGGGGAGGCGGGTGCTGAGGTATTGTTTGATTGCTATTTGGGTTGTTGTTGGTGGTGCTTTGTGGGGCTCACCGTGGTATTCCCAGAGTGCTACCATGCCGTGGCTGCCGGATCCGAGGATCTTGATTGCTTTCCAGTCCGGGCCGAGTTGTTGACCGAAGATTTGGTTGTCGATTGGTAGGCGGGATTTCTCATGGCCAAGGCTCATTGTAAGCAAGGGGTGAGGAGCTCAGCCTGAGATAACAGCAGCAGTAACTATCGAGAAATCCAGGAAAGGAACGTTTCCGGAGCAGATGCAGCCTTTCAGGTTTCCTAATGTCTTCATTGTTCCATGGGGAATGGTGGGAGATACTGGGACAAAGAAAGAGCTCACCATCTAGTGCACTCAAGCATCTGGTCTGCTGAAGCACGATAAAGAGATCACGGACCATGGGGAAAAGTATGCATATGTCTCGCATTGGTAAATTTTAGGTCGCAAAAGATCTACGGTGATAGATTCGGGTCCTTGTGACAAGTCAGCTATGCCTTGTGGAGGCCTAGTGACATAGGCCCGTACTTACCTACTGCCTCAGATAAACCTCTTCAATTTCCTTTGCATACAATTTGGTCCCCAGACTTCTTACAACTCCCATCTTGACAGACCTGGGAAGAGGCTTCTCAGGGTCCGCAACAATCACCAAGTCACGATGAACCCTCGCATGCTCCGGCACTCCGCTGTTCGCCTTCTCAACATCGGGCCAAACACTATTCACGAATCTCTCCTTTCCGCTCCCTTCTACCAACGAGCCATCTCTCGCTTCAAGCAGGATCCCACATCTCTCCTGCCCAGCACCAAAGACCATGACGCCTTTCAGCTCCGGCTGACTGAGGAGCGGAACCTCGACATGCAGTGGATTGACCTTCAAAGCATTATTCAAGATCAGGATATCGTCAACCCGACTCTTGAATTTCCACAGGTGCTCACATCCAGGGTCTGTACAACGCGAAAACATATCTTTAGATCGCCACTCCTGCTTCTCGGGGAAGAGGTGGAACACAGGCGTTGACCATGAGTAAGCCGGGTTTTGATGTCGCCGAATGACGAGTTCGTGAACAGGACTGTCAGGCGAAATAGGCTCGAAGTGTGGCAGGAGGAGTGGGTGGAACTCCATGTATGACCAGTGAGATTTCGGTGGTACTAGGAGAGGCATCATGTGCGCCTCTGTGGAACCGTAGACCTGGTAGAGATGTGTGGCTACGAGGTTGGTGGTTATCCAATTTCCTGTTGAAGGTGCAAGTGGCCCTGTGAATGTCAGCATTGAGCTGGCGACTTTCCGCAGAATAGGAGGGTGAAAAGGCTAACCTCCAAACCAAACAACCTGCTTGAGAGCTGAAAGGTGCTCTCTGAGTTCTTCTCGGTATTCAGTAAATATGGATTCCATCACACTTGGCGCAGCGAATATGCTTCTCAATTGGATACTACTGGCGATATCTCTCGCGACCTTGGGTGTGACTGGCACGTCTGGAGGAGGTATGACTGGAGTGGTACCGAAGAAGATGGATATACAGCTCACTATGACGCCGCTGAGATGGAAGAAAGGCGAGCCATTGTAGAGTGGGCCCTCGAATAGAAAAGAAGAAGCCACGGTTCTGCCTTCTACTCCAGGAATGAAGCGATCCATGTCCACCCTGTCCATCGCTGCATGATTGATGAAGATGGGCTTTGGATGACCAGTCGATCCAGATGTATGGAGTATGAGGACTATATCGCTCTTGGCGTCGCTGTAAGACTTGGTATAAGGGTAATAAGTTGCTGGAGTCGAAGTCATATCTTCCAAGCTCGGGATCGCATGGATCTCAAGCCCCGGCAAGGATTCTCCCAAGTCCCGAGCCTGGGATCCTACCGGAGTACCGATTCCTGAATGGAACAGTATTGAGCAATTCGATGCTCTGATCAGGTTCTGCGTATTTGAAATCGCGTTGCGAATGCTGGGTAAGAGAAGAGGGTGGCCAGTCTTGATCGCAGCCAACATCATAATCCAGTATCGGAAGTCTTGAATACCAATATAGCCGATGACGCTGGTGGTGCCTTCCCCCAAGATGCCGTCGATCCAATGAGATATGAAGTTGGCTGCATTGGCAAGATCGGCCATGGTCAGAGGCATGAAGGACATCGGCAGGGCTGAGTTGTATCTGGCAGTAAGTCCTGCCAAGTGGTTTGGATCATGAGCCGCGAATTCATCAACAACCTGTGGTAAAAGTCGTTCTCCATGTTTGACACTTTCGTCAGCTCGGTGAGTGCCGTTGAGAAGTTCGTATGGAAGAAGATCTGGCATGATCAGTCTAGAATACAGAGCCATCTGAATCGGAGGCTCTGAAGTGAGGATGTGTCAAATTCAAAAGTTGAATGTGATTTGGGTGGTTGGCCTCAAGCACTCAAGTACTTCACCTTGTCACACGTTTGCTACCCAATTGGAACGTTGATGTGGCGCAGTAAGACTGCTCCAGAGGCACAGTAATTACTTGAACCGTAACACAAAAGGTGATAGATCAGACTGTCTCCAAAGAAGCATGACGAGCAGATTATATGATCCCTTGCAACACTTTGGAGAAATGGCACTGAAAGATTGCTTAGCGACGACTGCGGATCCATGTAGTGAAACTGTAAGCGGTACAATGATACATTTGAGAGAAGCAATTCTCACCTCACATGTCGATCCGACTATTGGCGATCCTTAAAAACTCTGTATCCAACAGAGGCTCGCCTGTGACATTGGCCTCGCTGAACCAGGTATCGAACCATGTAGCACATCGTACGCCGAATTCCCTTGGTGGATCTGCATCAGGCATGACTTCTACTGAATTAGCATCGGATTGCCCCCAGAATATATCTTACAGTCCGCCTACCATCATCAAAGAATCAGAAATGAGGGGGATTGTAGAACAGGGAAGACAACATCATTCATTCGTAATCAACACCTAATCTCCCACATTCGCACTTTCCCAGACTTATTCCCCACAGCTATCATATCACTCTGCCTTCCAAACGCTACAGCAGTGACTCTGCCTAAAGGTGTTTTGTCCGTTGGCCAATTCCTATACACGGTACAGCTGGGTAGATGCACTAATCGTAGCGCATCTTTCTTGCCATTGCTGCTAAATGCCAACAGCTGGCCATCTGGGCTAATCTCGAGATTACTCGTCGGTGTCGTGAATTGATCGAAGGACTTCTTCGGTTGCGGCCTCTCTGGCACAGAGACTTCGTTCTTGTCCGAAACAAATGTTCGTCGATCGTAGATGTTCACAATTCCACTTTGTGATCCGATCACTACCCAGCGATCGCCACCAAGCGACTTTGGTCCATTCGAGCCGCCTAGTGTCAGGACTGTAGGGGCATGGCCGTCATCAATCCAGCGCGCCACATATGACCGTGATTCCACACTCCATTCAGCCACTTCGCCGCCCTTCCCAATGGCAGTCAGTCCTTCTCCATTACTCCACCAAGAAAAATCGGCAACCCCATTTGCCCCCTCTATCCGTACTGAAGCCACCCACTGTGTGGTGCCCGCGTCCAGGATATTGATGATTCCACCTCCTTTTCTCGACGAACCAACGAGAGCCATGTATCTTCCGCAAGGACTGAGCTTGAACCTCTCCATCGTTTTCTGTTCCTCCTTTTGTCCATAAATCTGCGTGACAGCTTCGATCGTTCCGGAAGGGAGATCCCACACATGGAAGTAACGACGACGGCCCGAGAAGAATATTTTCTCTCCTGCAGGGTGCAGGAACGCGGAGGTGTAAAGGGGGTTATGACCAACTTTGATGGCTGTAAGTAATGGATTGGGAGTCGGGTATGCCGTTGGATCAATGTGGTGTAAGTAAAGAGTGGATTCTGCGCCAGAAGACAGAAGAATAGGGTATTCGGGGTGGAAGGAAAGTGAAGATATAGCAGCTGATTGAACATTTGGTATCGAGCGTGTTTGCTGGATATCAAGGACTTCGGGCCGTAGTTTCGTACGTTTCGAAGAGCTTACTGGCGTTCTCGATAACGACCCAGCGTTTTGAAGGAGGCGTGCCAATGGGAGCGTCGACAAATCCTCGTTATCAATATCCATGCCATTCGACGAAATCGAAGAATTGGACCCTGCGGATGATCTGCGACGCCGTTTTGCAGGTCTTTGCGAAGGTTGTGCCCATTCCGGTACATTATTCAAACGTTCGAAGTGCATCCGTAAACGCTTCGAGTACTCTCCACCGCTTATTAAATCTTCATCCTCACTTATTCGAAGTTTTCGCAGACGAGAATTTCCAGCAAGAGATACTGTCAAACGATCATCGTCACTGTCTTCCCATGCCGGCGCATCGTCGTTCTGATCTCTCGAAGTTTCATGGAGTACTATAGCATTTGAATCGCCAGATGGCCCAGAGTCCAGAAAGAAAAGCTGCGCATCCCATTAGCATCAAATGCGCTTCAATGCAAGGCGAACGTACATCAGCATCGTCAACGTGCTCCAAGCCTGCTGCTGAACCGTCTTCTTCCACTCCATTGTCGCCATCTTTATCTTCAGAGTCCACCTCCATGTCCTGCCCAAGCATTGCTTTGAATCCTGCGCCATCGCCAAAGACGAGTCTGTCCAGTTCCTCTTCCTCTTCATCCTTCTCGACCGAAATCAAGCTCTCATTATCGCTATCGTCGGTCTCATTTTCGCTGTTGATTCCGTCCGATGCGGGATCTTCTTCTGCAGCAGACTTTGCCTCGACTATGCGACTCGCAGTCAGCTTCTTTGATCGTTGTCGAGGCATTGTGTGAGTATCGAAGGTTGTTGGTGGTTCGCACCTGGCGGAACTTTTTGAAGAGTCGCCAAATATTTTCGGCAAGGATTCTTTAGCGTTGACCAGCCTCGCCCCCCTCGCAGCCTTGCACTTGCCAGAAAGGTCACGTGAGACCAGACTGCTCACGACTTCTCGATGCCGAACTTTCCGTCTGATGTTAAA
Organism: Cadophora luteo-olivacea; assembly: GCA_026120085.1. NCBI lineage: Eukaryota > Fungi > Ascomycota > Leotiomycetes > Helotiales > Ploettnerulaceae > Cadophora > Cadophora luteo-olivacea. The sequence continues at coordinate 5,712 of JALRMC010000019.1, forward strand.
GCAGGTGTAGTACAACCATCAGAAAATGTGAAGAGTATCTTTCTAGATTACCGGAAATGTGAGCCCATCTACGAGATGGTCCTAGCAACATCCACAGGTATAGTTATGGCTGCTCCCAAGCACTCGCAAGTTTTTGTTTTCCATTTCTGATCCACTACAAGGCATTTTCCTACCTTCTGGACTCAGCTTGTACGTACTGTCATCGGTGATATTGGCCACCAAAAATCCATTTTGAGGCTGATAAAAACGAGTGACAATACTAATAAGGTTCTAGTGTCCTGATCCGAGTCGCCTGTGCTTAAGATGAGCAAAGATGCGCTCCCTAACAAGAAGTTTCATGATAAACCTTCGAATTGCTTCCAAAGACGGATTCGAGATGACCATACTACAAAACATTATCTCAGACGAGTTTTTCAACAGCCGCAAGAATGAACCTCTTTAAGTTCTGTTGCATTGTAGAGAAAATGCTCTTCATTGCCGAATTCGTCCTCTGTTCTGACGGCGCGTCTTTCTTCCAGAATCTCATATATCTCGCTTTAATTAGGACCAAGTCATGCTTTTCTGGGATTTGATACTCTTGGAAGAGTCATAATTCTGGCGTTATGCACTTGGACTTCAGCATGATTCCATATCAAGTGTTGCTGGTGGCCTCAAACTCATCTTCAGCATCGCTCACCCCAACAGGCACCGCGCCACCACCATTATTTTCGGTGAGCTGGGGAAATATTATACCGCTCAGAAGTCTCTAGATGAAGGCCAATATTTGGCTCGAGATACTTGAGCTTAACCAGTGTTTGATGCTTTTACTCGTAGTTGCTCTTGCGTCTGCTGTGGTGGTTTGGGAATGCGTGTTATCAGAGAGGCCACGGCACGGCAATTCGGGCAGGTGTCCGAAGCCAGGAGATCATATCTCCCCCGCATTGTGTTCGGGAGATGGCGCATAGATGATATACCGGGGATAGGAATTAAGACCTTAACTCCCGAAAGAGGCTCACTCGATATCTCCCCGGTTGAATTTTGACTCAGTCAATTGTTCTTGGCGCTCTTTCTGTTGTCGCCGATACTTCTTGGAGTCCTAGACAGTAAGTCCGATAATCATGAGGATCCTGGCCCTGTCTATCAGAACCAAAATACTGAAATCACTAGTGATGATGGCGTGGGTACTTGTTCAGGCTTGACAACCAGTTTCAAAAGCGATATCAGAGTCGTTGATTGGCTCGTCGGCCCGAGATGTTAATCATGAACCAGGTGGACCAAGCTGTATCTTGATCACAATCCGTGAAAGCATCCTTAGGGAATTGCTCCTTTCCCGAGTCATCTTGTAGCCCCCCGGACTTTACATCTTTAAGTTCCTTGGGACAAAAACACACGACGAAAAATCACCTGTCAACCTATGCATGATGACAGACGTCTGCTAACATTTGATACTGGTGCAAGGCCATAATCTCTTTGCATATCACTACCATGCGGGCTAGTCACAAACCTACCAACGACTCCACTCACTCGATGGCAGTCCATGGAACTGCCAGAAATCTATAAGTACAGCGATTCCCCTTCCAGTTTCTTCTAGTCCACGAACAATTTCAATTTTAATTGCAATTTCGACAACTTATTTCACACTTTCCTCCCAAGCACAAAACACTAGGATGGCTTTCGCCCGCCCCCCTCCACCCAAGACAGCACTCGGCTACTACCGACTTCTGTCTCCAACAGCTTCGGTCAGAGTCAGTCCACTCTGTCTCGGAGGAGTAAATTTGGGTGAGTCTTGGTGTGTACTTTTCTCTCGCCCACAAACCTGCAGGGCTGACAACATTCTAGGGCCGACATTGTAGGAACATGCGATTCCAACGCTATGCTTGATACATTCTACGAGAACGGAGGGAATTTCATCGATACGTTGGTGTCGCCTACCATCTTCTAGAAGACCATTTTTGACAGCCTTCAGAGCCATCAACTACCAGAAAGGAGAGTCGGAGAGGGCGATTGGCGAGTGGATGGCAAAGCGTGGTATTCGGGACCAAATGGTCATCGCCACAAAGTACACGACTTGCGCCCGCGTGGGATACGGCGACAAGGAAATCATCGCCAACACCAGTGGCAACGGAGCCAAAAGCCTCCACTTCTCATTGGAAACAAGCTTGAAAAACTTGCAGACATGCTACATTGATTTGGTAAGTCTGTCTCTGACGTACCACTCCTGCCTGGCTCACACCAATAGTTGTACGTCCATTGGTGGGACTTTACCACCTCGGTCCCAGAGCTTATGCAAGCTCTCAACAACGTGATCAGAGCTGGAAAGGTACTGTATATTGGCGTTTCCGATACACCAGCTTGGTATGTGGCTAAGGCCAATCAATATGCGCGTGATCATGGTCTTCAACAATTCTGTGTTTACCAGGGCAACTGGTCAGCAGCCAAACGGGACTTCGAACGGGATATTATTCCAATGGCCATGCAGTAAGTGCTTTGATAATCGAAAATGATGTTCCTTACAACTTGGTATTTTGTGACGCTGACACTAGGAACAGCGAAGGGATGTCTATCGCACCGTGGGGAGCTCTCGGAGGTGGTCAATTCAAGACTGCCGAGCAGCGGAAAACAACCAAAGGCCGGAAGCTCGAAGAGCCATCCGAAGACATCCTCAAAGTCTGTGCTGTCCTCGAAAAGCTTGCTGAGAAGAAGGGAACTATCATGACAAGTATCGCACTAGCATACGTCACGCACAAGACTCCATATTGTTTCCCGATCGTTGGAGGAAGGACACCTGAGCAGCTGAAGGCCAATATTGAGGCACTAAGTGTGGAATTGACGAAGGAGGAGATGGACGAGATCGAGGGCGCGGCACCGTTCGATGTTGGGTTTCCTGGGACGATGGCTGGTACTAGTGCAGACAAGTCTTGGTTGGTCGACATTGCGGGATATTTTGACTGGGTAGAAGCGCCTAAGGTATGTTCTGACTCGTTATTGAGCCTCGATAATGATTGAACACTGCTGATATTTTATGCCTAGCCCATTGCTCCACGCAAGCTTTGATTTACAGGGTCGAGTGAGAAGTACAGAGCCTAGTATTGAGCACTCGAGAATAGCAAATACCCATGTTCCAATGAAAACACGTTGACCACGCTAAGATTCCTCTGTCCACCCTAATCTCCTCACAATATTCGCACAGGCCGATACCTCGACCACACCCAGCTTCATGTCCCCTCAAAATATGTACGCCAGCAATTGTCTTACAGGACCTCCCTCCTTCGCCCTCTCCTTCGGGAAAATCTTGCGAGTTCTCAGCGTGTAAGCGCTCAAGGCTTGTCTGCTCGGGAAGCGGTGAGGAATCTTGTTCTGTCTGATAGCCGCGATCAAGTCGTAGATGTTGACCCAAACTTCTCGGAGTGCCTACACCCCTTTGTCAGAGAATTCAATTTCGCAAACACAGAATTCATCTCTAACCTGTTTGCACTTCTTCGAGCTTTGCGGCACATCCTCAATTCCCACATCTCGACACAAACGCTGCCAATTCTCGAGCTTGTCCTCGCTGCCAAAATATCGGGCAAACTCAGTGGCGACAGTGTTTCTGGTAAGTCGGACAGTTCGGGCACTCTCAAGTGACATGGACGCCATTCCGGATACGATTGCAGTGGAGTTATCGCTGCTGATGTTCGCTCGAGGAGGAGCGGCTTGGGCGGCTTTCAATGAGGCTTCACTCGAGGTGGGTGAAATGCCTTGAGAGGCAAGATGAGTGCTACGTTTCTTTGTAGCCATTTCAAAGTTTGTGATCGCCAGATGAGCAGACTTTGAGGTAAAATGGACATCTTTGTGCTTGTTGCGCTGGAAGGACGTTGATACCCCGCACGGGATACAAACGGGCGTTATGCAGGGGGCCTTCAAATCTGACAAACGGCATCACAACATCCTTTCACCACTGTTGTGATGTGCCAATTTCTGTTTCGTGGATGTTTCTATTGCTTTCCATGTCTCTTGGTCAGAAAGAAAGCGCTGTGCCAGCGACGAACAGTTCTCTATCGAAGAGGTCAAGCGGCCTTGTATGTGTCTGAGATCTTGACCACAAGGATCCACTGAATAGAATCTGCTTGGGGGCAGGAACCTCTTACATAGTAAGCCACGAAGTTTGACAAAGCAGCGAGTAGATCGTCCTTATCTTTCGCTCCTACGTGCTGAATCACACACTTCAATAAAATCATGAAGACCCGAAACCTTGTTGAGGAATTGCATGCCCTCAAAGAATTCTCCGTGCTGCAATTATCAAGTTCTTTCGTTAATGAGTTTCCATTCAAGTGTCTGCTACTCGAACAAAGCGGCAGGTATTCTATGATCGCCATACCATGGTATCAAACAAATTCCGTTATCTTCCAAGCCATCAACCATGCCTCAAGTCATCAATCATTCGTAATACCCTCACAAGTCCCAAACCCAGACATATCAAATCTCTCATCAGCTGGAGAGGCCACACTGTGGGCCCCAGACTGTCCAAACACCACCTTAAACCAATCGTAGAACCAACCCCAATATTTATACCTCAGCCTGCCAATTGACAGCCCGCATTGTGAGCCGTGAGACGCAGTCACTCAGAAGATGTCCTCCTCCTGGTACCAGAAAATGACGTCGTTGCAATCCGGCTCCTCCCTACCAGCCTGCGCATACCTCTCTCGAACCCAAATAATATCCTCGAGGACCTTCCGCTCCAACTCCTCAGGCGTGGCCCAGATGAAATCATACTCGCGACGGCTGACACCCTTTGGTGGCTCGAAATCAAGAGTGAATTTCGTGGTGTAGCGGTGCTTCAGAACGGACCTGGCCAAACGGTGCATGGTGGAATCGAAACGAGGGGTCTGAGGATCAAACTTAGGTGGTTCACCGTTGTTGAATGCACTCAGAGCGCCGGAGGTTGTGACTGGGCATGGCTTGCGTTTGACTGCAGAAGGACCACCAAGACCAGAGAGAGGATTGGCGGGAGTTTCAACAGCGGTGGCGCTGGTGGAAAGGTTTGAGCCAGAAGAGGGTGGTGCAGCACCGGCAATTGCTGTCTCTACATCGCTCGAGTCAGCTCATATCGTTGAAGGAGCGATTCAAGGGGAACTGACCTTCAGCGACAGATGGCATCTTTGTGTCTTCCTTGGCGGTAGCAAACAGATTGGTGAAGGTAAGAGGCTTGGTTCGAGTGATAGGTGGGTGCAGTACATCTTTCAACGAGCCAGTACGACGAATCTTTGCAAAGACGCTCATTGTCGCGTCAAGCTTCTCTTGTTTACTCATGGCCTCCTCGTCATTCCTCATGCGTGGCATGGCAGACTCGGGACGACGTGGCTGCTTCATCGTATGGCGACGTGATCGAACACTTGCTTTGAGGTGGTCAAACATCTTGCAATGCAATGAAGTTCGAGGTGTTATTGCAAGGCTCGAATGTTGTTGTGTTGTGCAGAGAAGACGCGTCGGGAGGCTTCGAAGGTGAACTCGCCAAATTTGAGCCTTGGCGTTTTGAGGCAACAAGGCTAGGTGTGGCCGAATGTCAACAACCAAGGCAGATAGGTGGCAAGGTGCGGCCTGTGCAATCGATATGCCTTTTTTTATTTATATATGCAATTATTTACTGTTGCAGCGATCGTCGCATCCAGGACAATAGTAGACATATCATGTTTGGCATGTTGGCTTCAGATTTTGCTCGCTGGAGTGTTGACATCACTTCACGTTGCTCCACGGAGGAGGACTGAGTCCTTGTGCCGCTTAGGGAGTATAGGTCTTTTAAATGTCAGAGCAGACCAAAAAGGGAGTCTTAGCAGTCAGGGACAATGCCCCATCGGGACATGATAGAGGTGGCAAGGGAATTCCCATGAGCCTTTGTCCGGCTTTGTAGAAGTGAGCCACGGCAAGGTTTCTCAGGTGGACTGGCTTATGATGATGATGGACCCAATCTTGGACAATAGCCAGTGGTGCGAGCTCAAGACGTAGCACATTTTCGCACCTATGCTCAGCATTCTCGCCATCTCAACCGTCAATGTGCAGCAATATTGGTGATATGAGGATCAGCAGGGCCGGGTGGTATATACTTTTTGGATGAAGAAGACAGATACGTTATCTTCTAAAGTATCTGATGGCCAAAGATACATATAAAGAGCGCCATTGGAAGAAGAATTGTATCGTGATGAATGAGACGGGCAGATCCACTTGCGCTACTGTGGATGCGGGGCGCACCGCTCGCTTAGTTACCACTGTTTACTTTCACCTCGAGTTCCACAAGAAATCAATCAGAAGAACAGCGACAGAAGTAGATTCACCCATAATCACTGAAAGTGAGCACATTATATATATGTTAATCATGTGATGCACTTTACGCTATCTCAGCCGATTTTGGTTCGTCCCAAAATTGCTTCCCTCGAGCCACAACTTTGTCCCCATCTTTGAAAATCGTTCACAAGTCTCAACACGCACTCGCAGCGACACCCAGAGGCACAGCATATGTCTTGGTAAGAGTTTCTCCCAATCTTGTCTTGTATTCTCGCCCCTCGAGAGTCTTAAGAAGCGAGTCTGATGGTATTCGACAGAACCCACAATTGCGAAGCTGTTTTGTGCACTAATCTCCTTCGATCTTGCTTCGCCTCTACAATGCTACCCGAATCATACAGCGATTGCTATATATCATACAAAGGAGACTTCAATGTATTCTTGACCTGGCTTTGTTCCCAGGTACGAGCTCGTGAGGACGCAAGAAGCAATCTGCCAGAAATCTTGTCTCAACCACGAAGCAGTACAGGGAGACTGAAGGGACGTGCCAGAAAAGAAGCGAAGTTGCTCCAAACCGCTATTAAACCTGAGCCACAAGCGTCAACACCAGAAATTATCCTTGTCAGCGACATTGTCCCTAAGGTCGAAAATGTGCTCACATACAAATGTCCTTTGGTGAAGGTGCCGATATTCATTCAGACCGCCTTGCGCCGTGCTATCGTCGCTCGGAAAGCTCTTAACAGCTGGTTTCGAACACATACCAGTGATGAGTCAAATCTACGGTCCCAAAACTCAACCCATGAGCATTTTATCAAAGTGCTAGAGCAAGCTGCCAAGCTTTTGGAACCCACGATTTCAACGACCTCAGCAGAAGAAAGTGCCGGAAGATACAAAAAAGGGCCTGAACACCAAACTACTGTGTCAACACCTGATGAGGGAGTACCGAACCGGTTCAAATGCTTGGAATTCGAAGACCTCGATGATGGAGAAGTGCAAACATTGGCATCCGGTGTACTACCCCTGGTAACAGATGTTGGGAGCGACATGCAGAAAACGGCCACAGACAAGGACGAAATAGACCACAGTGTCGAAATCGAAGTTGATATGAATGAAGAGCTGCTGCATCGTATCTATCTCCAATACGAAGGGCTTCATGAGTTCCGCGCTTACATCCAGAAATTGTGGAAAAGGGTTGCAGCAGGCGAATGCAGTCACCTATCTGCTTCTCTTCTCACCGAAATCATTTGGGGGGTGTCGATATTATCGGAGATGGCTATCAGAAGAGAGTTTCCTGGTCAGCTCGTCAATTCATCCTATCGGACTTTTAACTCGTTCATCTATCAGACTCCGGAATTCGACACCTCTATCCCTGGCTTCGAGCATCTCTCCTCCGCCGTCAACGACGAAGATACTCATCAGGACGGCCCTCAGACTCCAAAGGGCACTTTGGATCTGGTGTCCGACGGGTACATCTTTCTTTCAACGTACCTTTCCCTAGAGAAAAACAAGTACTGCGCTGAAAGCCACCAGGGCATGTTTTCTGTTCCATCAGTCGGGAAAGTGGGATCACAAGCCCCGTTGCTTAAATCGGAAACAAAAATCAGTACATCTTGGGCAGCCGAGGACTTGATTCTGTCTCAGCTGCAACTTGACCTTCGATACATGAAGCAGCACGATGGGTCTCCTGAGCTTCGCGAACACATCATAGGCAACGCGATCGTCGGGATCAAGCAAGGTCCGATGATTGGAGGGATCTCAGTATCATTGGCTAGCTTCGCACAAGAAAGGATAGCGCTTTCATCCGTCTTTTGGGGTCCGCATCATCCTCGACATTCTGGCCATTCTAGGAGATAAAGCTCCTTGCCTTTGGGATGACCTTGAATCCTTTGGAGATACAGCCTCCAAAGCTCTTGGGATCAAATGGCATTCAGTGAGCACCCCTGCAAAACCGGGTCATCTAGAAGACATCGTTCAAAGTATCCAGGAATTGCGTAGTGCATGGGTATCTCATAGGAATGTATCAACTGCTATTCTTACTTCATGCAGGATCAATGCGTCTACCAGGACCATATCTTCTGTAAAATTTAAGGAGCGGATGGTGAAAGAATACCTTGCGGCTTCGAGAAATTTGAGCGGCACATCAGAGAACGAAGACCAGCCTCGAATCAATACGAGCCCAGAACCGATTATGGCCTCAACAGACCCGAAATTTTGCTATCGTCATCAACCAGTGCATTGCGGCATACAGAGATTAGGAATACATTTAGCACTGAACTCCCTCGGAATCGACCTGGCAAACAGTTTCGGGTCTGTGGTGGCGGTAGCCCATCTTTACAATGCCCTGCACCAGACCAAACTCATTACCACAGATTGGAAGGATTTGGACACCGTGATTCAAGCCCACATGAGCAATATTTTCAAAGGCTCATTACCTCAGACGCCGAAGCAAATGAGCAACCGGTACATGTTGTGTTGTGGGGCTCCCGCATCAACCTTTGCCGCAAATCGTCGTAAAGCACCTGCTATTGTCTACGGCGATATTTGGGACAAGTGTGGGAGCATTCTTGAAGTCACAGATCTTCTCACGAAGGTGAAAAAGTTCTGCTGTGAGGAGCTTCCGGCCCTCAAGTTCTTATGCGATTTCGGAGATTCAGATACGCAAAAAGGTCGGCAAAGCAATCCAGAGAAGACTGTCAGCGAAAAGCTGCTGTTGATTGAGGAGGCTATGAATGGAATCATCCCATACCTGAAAACCGACATTATTGGGCTCACTAGGAACTGTCATCAACTTCTTGTCGATGTAAGACTTGCATTGAAAGAAGAGCTTGGCATAACTCTACCATGTGGGGAGAACATTAGCGAGGGAACCAAGGTTCTTAACTTCCAAACAGTCCTGAATACACTGCTCATTTATCAAATGGGACAACATGATCTCATGGAGACTTCAGCGAGAGTGTTTACAGGATTTGTGAATCGATTGAATACCAGCGACGAGGGTACATCTCTCTGAGGAGATGTTGCTTCACGCGGGTAACAAAGTGAGTCATCACTTCTACACAAATATAAATAAGCTTGAGATCGAAGGGTACTAACAAATGATTAGGAGGGTAGATGATGCGGACCTTGATGGATCTTCTGTTTTCCAGGGCAAAAGTAGGAGTTTGGAACATAGTCCAAGGAGGTGGTGCACTGGAGTGCTCGATTATAGCAGCACTTGATAAGGCCTGGATTCCGCGAATCAAATGGACATGTCATAGACGGCGCTGGATGTTCATATGCAGGCAAGCTTATGATAGACGAATCTTGAGAAAGAGACTGTATAAGGTCTTACCTCAGCCTGAAAGTATAATGAAAGCCGTCCGGAGCCTACAAAGGTCGAAATGTCTGCTTGATCCGATCCAAGAGAAAAAAGAATTCACCTTGTGAACATTCCAATGCCCGTTTTCGATCGACTTTTTACTCTGCCACGGAGGAAGCCGCAGCAATTATCCTTTGGGAGTTCCGACTCCGTACCTTCCAACCGTTCTTGAGTTTGTTCAGCATTATTAGCAGTGTTGATGAGCATTTCAATTAAGCCAGCGTCGGATGTAAGAATCGCAAGTAATAAATCAGCCAGCTAACATCACAGCTTTCCACATGGAACAACATCTACGGAGGTGGAATCCCCAAAGCCCCTTCAAGAGGAAGTCGGAAGAAGAACGTTCACTCGTGCCAAGGTCCGTCAACCTCCAGAGAGGGAAAAATATAGAATTCATAGGCCAGTGTTGATCACTTTATTCTCTACTCCTGCTACATCAGCCACGACCGAACAACGCCCTTCCTGGGTACTCCAATATTCTAAGCTGTAACAAGTTTGGTATTTCTCAATTGTACCACCTGTACCCCAATTCGCTTTCCTCTTCGCGGACTACCGTACAATTCTCGCTCTACGTATATTGTCTTCGCTAACATCAATTCCAACTGCATCTTTGGATCTCCTCCGTTGATAGAAGCGCTGGTATTCGAAGGATGTAGAAATTCCGCTTTCGCTGCTGTATGTTAGATGGTTCTTCAGATAGCGAGACCGTAAGCATACCTGTATCTCGTACCGTCCAATGCCAAATCTGACCCGTAATGAAGTCATCAACTTCATCGGATTGACTTCTCGGGCCGCCAGCTCCTGATTCAGAAGACCGTCCATAGCTGGTGTCTGTTCTAGGTGATATTGGTGGTCTGCAGCCTCTAATGCGTCTAGGTCTACATGATTTTCCTTCATCGTCGAATCTTTGGCGCTGATATGTCTTGAGATATGCTCATTTGTTCGTGCCGATTCTGTCAGCATCTCGACGATTGCAAAATGGCAAGTTGAGTCTGAATATGCGCTTTCTGAGAAGGCTCAAGGAGGTTCGATCGCTAGCACTGTGATTATATCTTACGATGTGGTCAGGCATAACACGTCAGCGCCTTGTGATTGTCATCTATTTCCGATATGCGCCTGTCGCAGACTAATTGGATCAGACGTGCATGCAGCGTGCTGCTCAGCCCCACAGGGCAAACATTGCACGTTGGCCATTGCCGCTCACCGAGCAGTCACTTGCCTTCTGAAGACCGCATGGGCTGTGAAGCTAGGCTAAGCGACTGGATTATGCCTCAGCTAAAGAGCAAGAGGTGGCTAGGCTCTCCGATACTGTTTCTGCATATCAAATCCTTGGCTGCTTTCCATCGACATTAACCCTTGAGCCTTGAAATTCTTACCGAACTCGCAGACCATCATTCCACACTTAACAGTGACACATACATCTCTTCGTCCACAAGAAATCAGCCACTGTCCAGATGCCAAAGTTCTCAAAGGTCACCGAAGGGGATGAGGAGAAAAAAAAGAAAAATAAAATGAGGCTTTTGGTAGGCACAGCCTGTGCACGCCACAGCGCGTACCGCCGTAGCATGGGCCTGCCTGCTGCGGCTCAGCATCTGTCCACGCAGGGCTTCCAGCTCACAATTGGCCACATGAATCGGGAACCAATAGCGCCCTATGTTAATGAGACATTAAAGCAGTCAAAAACGAGAGAAACATGCTGCGCGGGGCTTGCAGTGCTGGAGGGACCTAGATTAAATATCACGAACCCATCAAAATTCGAGAAAGTCAATTGACCTCCCAAATACCTGTTCCAGCTCGCACTTTGTTCGTACTGCAAAATGCCACCTCTTGCGAAGACTTTGTCGGAGGGAGATCATCCTATACTTCTATGGGCAATTGATGACAGCCGGCAACAGCCCGAAGCTAGATCTGAAGCCGGGGGAAGCCAGGGGTCGATCGAGCCGAACGACGCATACGCATCATCAGCATCAGGAGGCGATCAGACACCTGACTCGAGTCCGGTTAGGATTAGAAGCAGTTCTGATATCCAACGACTGGAACCTAATGCTTGCTTAGCAAACAGGAGACAAGAATTGGAGCACAGCAGAGCTGTGAAACTAGCTCGTCGAAGCCTGAGGAGTGACTTAGAAAGCAATTCTTCAAATCCGAGGGAAGAAGGGCACATCCAGGATGAAGATGCTCAACCTGGCATGATATCTTCGGAATCGTGTTCCGAGTATAGTTCGAGCTCATCGACATGGAGTACCGAAGCAGACTTTAATCATCGAGACCACCAAGTCGGCTTGGCAGGAGCGGGCGAGCACTTTCCGAGCTGCGAAGATACCCCAAATTTTCTAGATATCAACGACGAATCTGGTCTTGAAGACAGCGTAAGAATAAACTCCTGTGTCTTCATCGACCACTTCTGATACTTGTTTCTGCAGAATGACGGCCAAACGAGTCAGAGCAAAGCCAGTGCAGCTGTAGTTGCGCCATTCCGGGATGGCGGTCTTCCCAGCCCGCCCCAGCTACGTAATAAGCTTAAGGAACCGAGCGATATCACCGATTTTGGGGACTCTTTGTACTCAAAAGCCAAAAGGACAAAGTCACGGAAGCCATCAACCCCGGTTTCACCTCGAAGTGGTGGGCAGCGACGTGCCAAAAAGCCAAAGAGGACCCTTCAAGACCGTTTATTCAAAGCCTTAGTTCCCACCCACGAAGGCAAGAAGGAGTTCTTCCCCAGGAAAGTTCTGTCCACTATTGTCGATCGGCAATGTGTGTATCGGGAGCTATCGAAGCACCTCGCAGATTCACACAGCGAGGAAGCCATTGAACAGTATGCGAAGAGAATATGCGAGAAGACCAAATATACAGACGAGAAGGGAGTCGAGAAAACAGTCCGTTTTCGGAAGATCTTTGTCATATTGGTTCTTATCGACAAAGTACCTGCTATTACGAAGTTTATAGAGATAGGACTTAGTGATAAGGATCTACCACTCCAATACGTCGACAGAGCGGACAAGGAAGGTTCGAGAGAGCTTAGACTAAGTCGCGACCCAGGAAGACGTCTGAAATGTTTTAGCAAGCAATGGAGGCAACTGCATATCAGGAATTTCGAAACCTACCAGTGGACAACGATATCTCCTTTCTTCGCCAAAGGAGGTCACAAGCAGGTCTCGTTCTATAAACTCAAGGACCAAACGATTCTACCCTTCGTTTCATTAAATGAGGAGGATAAAAAAAGGAGCAGCAATCTCAGGGCACCTGAATATATGGGTGGATTTTCAAGGGTCGTGAAAGTAAACATTCACCCAGATCACCATAATTTTCACCACAAGGGCGAAAAGGTAAGTCGAGATCTATCTTCCAATACTCTAACATAGCTAATCCTCGTATTCAGGGATTGAATAAATGTTTTGCAGTCAAGTGCCTCCACTCCCGTGACCGGGAACAATTCAACAAAGAGGCCGAAATGCTCAAAAGATTCAGCGATCCATCAGTACCTGCTCACAAGCATCTTATATCTCTTCTGGCTACGTATCAGCAATCCAGTACCTTCTTTTTGATATTCCACTGGGCCGATGCCGATTTACGAAGATATTGGAAGGATGTCCACCCAAATCCAGTCATGGATTGTCAAACTGTGATGTGGGTAGCTCGGCAGTGTAAGGGCATAGCAGAAGGTGTCTGTGCAATTCACCAATACAGCAGCTCCACACTTCGGCCCCATCCCAAAGATGAGGTTTTCGGTCATCATGGCGACATCAAACCCGAAAACGTTCTTTGGTTCCCGGATCCAGATTACGATCAGACTAAGCAAGGAACGCTGAAGCTCTCCGACTTTGGCCTTGCCGAAATGAGCATGCACCAGACAAGATCAATGCAGCCAAAATCGAGTTATGCTACATCTATCTCATACCAAGCTCCAGAGGTTGATATTGAGGGCACAGGTGCAATTGGTCGTTCTTATGACATCTGGACACTTGGCTGCTTGTACCTTGAATTCATCACATGGATGATAGGGGGTTGGGACCTACTCAATGAGTTCTACTTCCTCAGGATACCCAATGACTTCGTAATTGGTCCAGATGGCACGACTTGTTATGTCTTAAAGCCAGCCCCAACTTTTTATGTTCTTAAACCATCTACGGTCCATGAAGGAAAGTGGAAAACTACCGCAGAAGTGAAACCAGCTGTATCCGAGGTCAGTCATCGCTCCTACGCACATTCCCAAAGATCTCATTCTAAGTATTTTAGTTCATAAAGCGTCTGCTCGCAGACCCATTGTGTACCCATTTTCTCAGCGAATTTTTAGAAATGATAAGGGATCATCTTCTTGTCATTAAGGCGGACGATCGTCGAAAGCGAGACGGACATCGGGATCGGGCTACCTCTCAAGAGGTCCTGACCAAGCTTTCGAATATGTTGCAGAAATGTCAGACTCTTACCGGTTACGGATACGACCCCGCCACAGCAAGTTGAGGCTTTATATAGAGAAACTTACTTCCAGGCGAAAATAGAAAGCGCTATCATGTACCAGAATTCAGTGATTATCAAGATGGAACGAGTATTCCTGATAAGTCTAATACTGGAGATTAGTACACATGTCGATGTCAACCATTGTGAAACATGTATTTATCCTGCGCCGAGCGATAAGGATTCGGCATTCCGGTGAACACTTCGAGAAGCCGCTCGGGGTATTTTCGGAGCGCAACAGCAAGTCATGTGAAGCGAATATAGAGGAGATACTGATATTGTCGCGCAAAGCGTGAATTACAGGTCGTGGATCGATCGATATGGTCAGGTTGCAGTCTTTGCCTTGGTGGCTTGCGGGACCGTGTCGCCCAGTGCATAGAATTACCTTGATAAATGATCTCAATCGCCCGATTGATGCTTCGCCCGAGGCATGTGCATATCGATGGCAATTACATACATGGGTTGATCATGCAAGCAACTCGAATGAGAGACTGCTTTCCTGCAGATCAGCTCAGCCGCAAGCCACATTTGCAAAATTTGTTTTGGGGGCTTTTAGTAGTGTGCATGGAATACATGGGTGCTTCACACCATCTCGCATGCAGCTAAGAATTTCAAGCACACCTGGCCATGCTCCCCCAACCTGCGCGTCATCTGCGAGGCGGCTCTCTGGTCACCAAAGGGTTTCTCTGGGGGCTTCGAGTCCCCACAGCCCTTTAACTTTTCTGCCTTGCCGTTGCGAGATGTTTGCGACCACTCTTTTGTTACTTCTCGAGAGGTGGACCTGTATTCCCCCCAATTGGTTCCGAACACTCTTTCGCTATTTGGGAATAGGATTGGATAACCTGGAAGCTGTCGCCATGCCTTCAAATTTCAATGGATCCCGAAGGCATTCCACTTCAAGCTCGAGCTCTGACGAAGAGTGTCTGAGCGATCTGATATTGAGAACCAGGTGCAATAGTGCTATCGCCGATAAACGCGAATTCTTTCCGAATAATTGCATTGAGCCTCTCATAACCAGAAAGCATGTGATGAAAGAGCTTGGCTTGACAGAGGATAATCTACAAGAAGGCTATGCTGCGGAGGTGCTCAAATTCATACTTAATCGCGGGCGAAGGCTCTTCGCCATTTTGATCGATATCAACCTCACCGACAAGAAGCTATTTGATGCAGCGAGGCAATTCATGGATTCCAGTTTTGGAGACGAATCTTTACCAGTTACGAAAGAGAACGAAGACAAGGTTCCCTTTTTGAAGGACAGGTGTGATCGGCGATCCCGGTGGGAAACTCGGCTCATACGTAGGTTCCGTCACAACCAATTCGAGTATCTAGCACCCGTCTTCACCAGCGACAAGCTAGATATGGATCTTGATCCTCTGTACATTTTGCCTTTCATAAATCAGTATGGTGGCACGAAGACTGGAGGCTTTGGAGAAGTTTATCAGGTCGATATACATCCATCTCACCACCAAAATCCTATATTGACTGTAAGTTCGATTCTCTCCCTATAGAATCGCCCATTCTTATGAAGGAAACAATAGTACGAAGGAAAACGCTCAGGTATCGCGGTCAAGCACCTAAACGCTATAATTTCGGAAGATGAAGCAACCTTACGAACTCTGAACGCCGAGTGGAAGAACGAAGTCAACGCTCATATTGACCTCAGCAAATGCCACAATGGCCGTCCTCATCCTCACATTATTGAGTTCATCGCTGCAATTACAAAGGGAGAAGATCGATATCTCTTGTTTCGATGGGCAGATGGTGGCAACCTTCAGGAATTCTGGCAAAACAATGCAAAGCCCAAGCTCAGTACAACTCTTGTGAGGGACGTTATCCAGCAGCTGTATGGTCTAGCTGATGCTCTGGAGAAATTGCATGGCTTTGGTCCCGGCGATAGCTCATATAGACATGGTGACGTGAAGCCGGAGAACATTCTCCGCGTTCGTACGAGAGTGGTAGCGGAGCGACAAAACTCTGATATCGATGTGGGTATCTTCAAGATCGCGGACATGGGCTTGTAAGTAGCTATATTCTATGTTATGTTATTCGTTCAATCCGGGGGTCTCGGCCTCAAACTGCACCGAGCTCTGCCATGATCTGTTTGGTATTATGGGTCCAAAGAAAATACTGACTATCAACACCCTAGGGCCAAACACCACACTGTCTTGACAGAACTCAGAAAACCTACAAGCATGAAGTATTCGACGATTCGCTACGAGCCTCCCGAGATCGTCCTCGAAAAATCATCACCATTCGGCGGTAGATCTCGGCGTCAAGACATTTGGTCGATAGGATGCGTAACCTTGGAGTTCATCATCTGGCTTCTATATGGTTATGCATCCTTGAATGTTTTCAATAACAAGTACGTGGTCGATTCCATGGAGCAGCTTTGCCCTTATTTCGAGATCGAAGTGAAAAGCCCCGAGAGCAAACAAGCGAAGCTGCATCCTGCAGTAGAGGAGACTATGGATCTTCTGTCAAAAGACCAAGAGTGTAGAGCGGGTGTAAAATCCGCCATCAAAGACCTCCTTGCCATCGTGCGAACCAAACTCTTGGTCGTCAACCTAAATACACGCTCTGCTGCCCGGGCAACAGCTAGAGAGCTCCGTCTAGCCCTGCAAGAAATTGTGGAGAAGGGTAAGGAGAATGAGAACTACTGGTATACAGGATTGAATCGAAGCGACGATTTGCGCTTGCCCAACCTTCGTTCATCGGGCCCGAGCCTTCTGTCTCCGGGATCAGCCTTAGGGGCTGGTGCAGCTTCTGCGCCAAGATTTACTCATACCTCGTCGGAAGAACTCACTCTGGTAGTACCGTCAGTCACCCAAGCGCGGAAGAACGAATATCGTAATGCCGCAAACATAGACATAACTAACTTTCCAGTCGACAACAAGTTCGCGAGAGAGATCGTCAAGACCATAAGCACGAAGGAACTCTTTCCGAAGAGTACCGAGCCGACGAAACGCTGTAACAGATGTCAAAAAATGAATTTTCTTGAGTCGCGCTTCACCATCAGAGATTCGTGGACGGATCTGGAGAGAGATTCTGAGACATGCGACTTCTGCAAGCTACGATGGGAAGCCTCTAAGCATCTCAGAACCGAGTATGCTACCACAGTCACGTTCACGCGCGAAGAATCTATGTTGAAGGCAAATGAAGGACGTATTCCTGTAATGTCGCTTTGCCGAGATCCAGGTATGTCACATATATGATGTAGGCTCAAGCATATCTTGACAGTTCACGCAGATGCCAAAGACGCCGTAGCGAGAGTCATCCAGCTTGGGTTTCCTCAGCTAGCATCAGTTGGCAGCGACACGCACTTCGACATCATTCGACAATTCGTCCGAAACTGCGACCTAAATCATCCCAATTGTATGCCTTCTCAGTCTCACAAATCAGCTTCATTACCAACCCGACTCCTCTACGTGGGTACTATTGAAAGCCAGGTGATTCGAATACATGAAACGAAAGACACAGACGTTCTTCAATACGTTGCTTTATCGCACCCTTGGGGACCAGGGCCTGAGTACTTTTGCACTGATCGGGAGAATATCAAGGAGTACGAGGTACACATTTCTTTCGAGAAGCTTCCGAAGACATTCCAAAATGCGGTTACAACAACTCGCAGACTGGGACTTCAATACCTTTGGATCGACTCTCTTTGTATCATCCAAGGTGACGATGGTGATTTTGCTCAAGAAGCGTTACGTATGGAGGATGTTTACAGTTCAGCATACTGCACCCTTGCAGCGAGTAGCGCAAAAGGCCCAGACGATGGCTTTCTGGTGCCGCGCAAAGAGAATGAGTTCATAACCTTTGATATCAACGGACATACTATTTATGTGTGCCAATTCATAGATGATTTCGAAGACCATGTTCTTCGAGGGCCGTTGAGTAAGCGTGGATGGGTGATGCAAGAGCGGGCATTGGCACGTCGCACTATCTTCTTCACAGATCGACAAACATATTTTGAGTGTGGATCGGGAGTGAGATGTGAAACATTGACCAAAATGGAGAAGTACGCACCCATATCTGTAGCAAATTTTCATGCTAATATCTCTGAAGCCAGCTTGTATCGTTTCTGGGCGATGCGAACTTCCCTTCCAAGATAGCCATCGAAAACACCGATCGGGGTGAGAGAATTCGTCTTTATGAATACTTCTACCGACAGTACTCATTACTTGATTTTACTCGCTGGTCGGATCGACCGATCGCTATTGATGGGCTTCAGAAGCGGCTCTTACGCGACCTGGATGTCAAGGGTGGTTTTGGAGTATTCGACGATGATCGCAGCTTTCTTCAGAGAAGTCTTCTATGGAGAAGAGATCCCGAAGTTCCTGTCCTGGAAAAGATCGACTTTTCGTTGGTAATGTCCCAAGCGGTCCCTAGCTGGTCATGGATGGGTTATAAAAATGCCATTGATTACCTGGATATGCCTTTTGGAGGCATGGACTGGACCACGGACGACATTATCAGTCCTTGGGCCAAAGAGAATATTTCGACGGGAGTGCATGACACCAGACCGATGAGTCTGAAGGCTATCGCAAGGGCTTTCATAGTTGGGGCGGATCATGTGACGGATTTCGAAATCTTTTATGACATGGCCAACCCAAGTCCCACGGTTGAGAAGACTTTCAGATGCGTGATACTGGGTACAGTTAGGGCAAAAAAGGTCAGAGAAGAGGCAGTGCACTACGTCCTCGTTATTAGACCCATTACTTCCTCCGAAGGACAGAAAGTTTATGAAAGAGCCGGAGTGGGACATATGGCAGGTAGATACATTCAGTGGTCTGGCATTGAGCAAGGACAGATGGTGGCTATCCAGTGATCGTTTGTGCTGTTTCTATGTTGAAAGATTTGGCATGTGAATGAGTCGTATCTAAGTAAGTTCTCCCTCTCTAATCATGGACTGCATTCGTTGACGACATACAGATGAGGATAGCATATAATACCGGAATGAACAAATTAGCACACCCTATGCTGCAAGGTTTTTGTCTTTACGATTTCGGATGTCCTATTTAGTATCAAATCTTCGGAGTTGCTTCTGATCGGGTTTCTGTTTTTGCAATTGTTCAAGGGAGACTTGGGTATAGTTGGCTCAGAAACGGTTCATATGAGCTCTAGAAGCTCGGGATTTTGAGGGTTGCCAGATTCTTTTTCATTCAGCATCAAAGAGACGTAAAGACCTAGCCAATTCACGTCAGAAGGCATCAAAGAGCATCCAAAACAAGTAGTTCGTCGAATCAGGGGCTTTCGCGCAAGAGCTACCGCGGTCTGCAAGTCTACCTGAGCAGGACTGGCATGTCAAGCAGTCAAAATCTAAGTCAGGGTACCGTGAATCCAATCGAAGAACATACATATGGCCTCATTGCTGGCTTCGTTGATTCCTTTTTGCTATTATCAACTAGAGCCCCGATCTAGGGTATTCCTGCGTTTATATCTCCCCAAGTGCCAACACATACGGGCAGTTTTTTGGTGTGAGTGGAGTAGTAGTGTCAAATATGCTGCAAATCATGTATTTCATGTAGGAGGTCAGGGTCAAAAAAGATATCGTTATCGACGAACAATCTTCAACAGTACATTTATCTCGGGATGGTAACTTGGAGGCGCAATCTCTTGGGTGTGTATGAGCGTGTCGCCTCGCTTAGCTATTTCCTCTTTGTTTATTCTTGGCGCGGTTCCAGATACGAGATATGAAGCAGAATTAGGCTGGGAGTCCGTCATTTGAGCTAAAGTAAAGAGAGGGCACAGAAATTTGGAGTTTGGATAATGCATGAAATGTCAAAGTCATCTATTTGTGCAGTGTGGCTGGTAGCATTTGTCACCACCGACAACACTTTCGCTGAACCCAGCTACGGCACTCCACACTCGCGACAGTCGGTCATTAATTGGTGGTCGTTAGATTTGTAATCTCGTACGGGTCCTGCCAAATGAGCTACAATTTTTTGTCCGATTCCGTATTCACTGCCTACCTGGGTATATTATCATTGACGCGATATCGAGGCTGTACCTGGAGCGCGGCCACGTGCCTCTTCCTTTCTCTGGACACGCTAGTGCTTTTCCCACGAAACTAGTACAGCCTTATCTAGTCATCGCTTTCGAAATATCATCTTTGCTGAATCTTGAGTCCTCCAGCGGGTTCGTTCCTTCTCCATAGCACGCCCCCACTCACTTGCAGGGTTTCTTGCTAGTTTTCGTCGCACCGAAAAGCGATTACGCAAGGCAAGTCTACAGCGTCTCAATCATTCAACTCCATGAGGTATTGCTGACTTCTCGATCTTACAGAACGCCCTTCGCCTCTGCAATCATGTTGCCCGAAAGTCTCACGGGCAGCTATAAGCGCTACAAGGAGGATACCAAACTCTTCGTAACATGGCTACATAAAAAGGCGCTCTCCTATGGGTACAAGGCTCCTGACAGTCGATGCGCGACAGTTGAAGACGAGGACGATTCTGGAGCTGCTGGTCCTATGTTCGCCAAAGATGAACACCAGTCTGGTTCACGAACACTATCGACGAAGGAACTCATCAGCCAGGCTCGTACAGTCGCTGATTGTGTCGATCCCAAGATTGAACTTCCAGCAGTGGTCCAATCTCTATTATATCAAGCAATCCCAGCTCGTAAGCGCTGCGCGGCGTGGTTCCACCGAGGTAGCAGCGATGGCGTTTCTGCAGACGTCAAGAAGTCCAATGACGCGCACGAGCATTTTATCAAGGTTTTAGAAATCGTTTTTGATGTTCTTGAACCCCGATTTGAGATCAGCGATTCTGTCAAGCCCCCGCCTTCTCCTACTGCTCAGGCAGGCAATCGTTTCGCACAGCTTGAAGTCGAAGATATCAGCCAGGAGACATTGGATTCCACTCCCTCGGTACCTGCATACAAGCCGAAGGAAAAGTCACCCACTGCGTCGAACGATGAGTACGAGCTTGAACTTTCTTTCGAGTCTGATCTGCAGTTCATTGTGTATTGCCTATACGAAGATCTCCACAATCTTGAAGACTTCTTGGTCAAAACTTGGTCAGAAGTAAGAGACGGTACTCTGGGTGGTAGAACAGCTGCTTTTCTTACCAACATTTCTCTTGAACTTGTTCGCAATATCGAGGAAGACATCATCGCTTTGTCTCCAGCTCGCTTCTCCCAGAACTCATATCGATCGATCACTGGCATTATCTACTCTGTTCCTGGCTTCAAGCTTCCAGGCAGTGTATTTACTCCCGATTCCCTTCCCCAGGGCTCAAGAGTAGAGGGTTTTATCTACCAGCCTGCCTTTCAGCTTCTCGAGAAGTACCGTAGCTACATCCGTCTTACTAAGGATTCATTTTCTGTTGCACCCATGGAGCTTCAATACCTTCTGCAGCCTGACTTGATGCCATTAACCACTGATTGGAAGATGGATGATATCATTATTACTCAGATGCTCCTGGATCTTGAGTTCAAGTTTGGAGTGGAGATGGGTAAGAACAATGCAGACAAGGCTAGAGCTGCAGGTTGGCTACCACAGATCACAGAAGGATATCGTCATTTTACAGCTCATTATGATGAGATCACTGTGGCATTTGACAAGATTCTTCATGATGGGCAGGTCTGTATCGCAGCAGTCTTCGGCGCCCAGGTAATTCTCGGCATCCACAAAGTTTTACATGGCAAAGTTTCCGGAGCTTACAGAGACTTAAGACTGCGTGGAGCGATAGCCGAAAAGACAGTCGCCATAGAATGGAGCTGGGATAGGAGATACGAAAAGCGCCATGGGCTTGTACCATATAGACACGAGCTGGAGAAGGAATGGGCGAGCGAAGCCGCTGTATTCGATGCTGTGTCTGCCTCTTATACCATCAAAACCGTGATTAAAGAGAACTCACTGGTTGGATTCAAGCAGATTTTCCAAGGAGAAGCAGGAAAAGCGCCTCAGTCCCGCAGTCAACTAGTCGAAGAAATGTACAACCGGGGCATCCTAAGTAGTTCTTCTTTGGTTCCGTCCAAGAGCCCCAGCTTCTATTATACTCACAATCCAGTCTATAGTGGTGTTGAGTCGTTGAAGCTCTCAATCGACATGGAACAAGTCGGTGTCGGTATTTCCAATGGGTTTTGCTCTGTCTCTGCTGTATCACATCTTTACAATGCTTTGCGGCAAAAAGGAATGGTCAAAGGGCACTGGGTGGCGTTGGATGCTGTCATTAATGCACATATCGGAAAGCTCTTCATGGGAAGTCGGCCAATTACTGCCTCACAGATGGTCAACCGGCTTTATCTATGCATGAAACTCCCTGCTGCGGCTCTAGCAAAGACATATCGGGGTGAAAAGCCTAACTTCAAGAAACTCGTCAGACGCAACACGGAAGACGTCTTTGCCCTCTCGGATGTCTCGGCACAACTTATGACTTATCTTCAAGGTGAACAGTCTGCCGAAAGATTAGTCTGCAATGTCGCTCGCCTCCTTGGAAAAATTGGAAAAGAGACATCCGTTCAGCAGGCTTGTCTCGTCAACGTTGAATTGCTTGAGGCCATCAAAAGCTCTGTTCAGGCATCACTTCTACGAACAGACTTGGATCTGATCTCTGTCACCAGACAATGTATTACATTACTACAGCGCATCCGCGAAGCATTCAAGTCCAAGCTGGGCATTGAGTATCAATTCGGTGGTCTTGATATCAGCACCCTCGTACGACAATCAAGCAATGTCATGGTCACCGAGATATTTTACGATGCATTCTGCAGAGAAGTCAATGAAAGTCGTTTTCCGGGAAGCAGACAGAACAAGGTCCGATCAAAGCTACCATCTAGCTATGGAGAAGATGGAAAGATGCTTTCTATTGCCGCTGAAGTGTTTCAAAATTTCTTAGCTGAGGTTGATGTACCGATCACCGCGGAGCCATTCGATGTGAGCGCGACATCGTTGTGTCCGGCAGCCTATCAGCCTTCTAGAAAGACCCTCGATCACTGGAAGAAGATCATGGAAACCTTCAGCTAATTACCCATGCATAGCCTTTATGCTCTTGCAGACAATGTGTCGTTGTGTTCGACAACGACTGGCATCTCAGCAGTAGCGTTTCTGCTGAAGGATGCAAACTTGTAATTCAGAAGCCACAATGAATATATATTTCATCGTAAAGTGCGCACACGTGTTATATATCCCAATATTAGATGAACACGGTGTCAGCCCGGAGGGCCGAAGGTTTTCCCCCAAGTGCTGTCACGTATCTCTCAACATGCTACCGTCTCGTTGGATGCCATGCAAGCAAGATGGACAAGAACTTTAGGCCCTTTACTCCCTTCTTTCGCTACAGCTCTCTGACATTCGAACACCGCGCAGCTCCACGTCCTACTTATCTCAGATCTACCTCAAGTCGAATTTCATTCAAAGATTCCAATCGTATCGGAGGCCAAATTGGAAATTTTACCCTTCGAGTAGACTCACTGTATTTGATGCAACCACATGTTTGTACTTCTTCCTACCGAGGAATTAGAGAAGTAACTCTCCTGTGGATGGGCATTTGGAAGTTGAACTCCAGGGCAGCTTTTGTGCCGATGACAAGAATTGTTACCGAAAGCACAAGGAGGACCCATGTGAGTGAAAGTCATGAAGTTGAGTACTGGTAGTATCTTGGATCTCAATATAGGGGACGAGCTTGCCCAGCTATCGCAGTTCGTGTACTATGCATTTTGTGTCTCTAACGAAGACAAGTGAAATGGGATGGTTGGTTATTTAAGATGGGAGTCTGAATGGATAACAACGTTGTGTTTCGAGCGCGAGAGAGTTCGGAGTTGGACTTCGAAGCGGACACATACGCAGACAATCTATTCCACAGCTGTCAGACCCAAGCCTACGAGCATCGGTCAAATCTGGGCTATTCAACATCTTCGTAACGCCTTGGCTGCTAACTAATCAGAGCATAAACGCCACCCGCACAGCCGGTCGACCAAGTGAGCAAACGTCAGAACCAATCACAAGGAACATAGAGAGCAGCGAATAAAAAGCAGTAAGCTGGTGGGGAAAAGATGGCTGAAAACAAGCACGTGTGCCCCTCTTGCGGCTGCCACAGGGAGAAAGGGACGAGCATTCCGGTAAGAGCTCGAGACACTTGTCACCACAGTGAGTCGAGACTCAAAAAAAGATCTTCTCACAGCAGTAGCTAGTCCCCAGTCATCTCCCTCCTGAAGAGAAGCAGGTAAGTACCCATTCTATTGGCCGACTCCCCAAACAAAGCAAGGGTATTATTAAGCTTTACCATCCCCTTGTTGACAAGTTGACAGCGGTGACACTAATAAATTGCCTATTGCGGGGCCTCATGAGGGTAGGAGGTGTTGATTGGACGGAGTTTATGCACAGCGTTAGCAAGCGAGGGGTTTAAGTAAGACGTGCAGATGGGTGCGGGTAATGGGTAATAAAGACGGGTTCTGCGCGATGGGATATCCGCGATTGTGGTGAAGCAATTGGGCAAAGCCATGTTGCGGCAAGTATTGAATGTGAAGAATCAGGGAGTCTGTCGCTGAACAGGAATATCAAGTGCGTCTGAAGGATGAATTGCAACAGAAATTAAATTCGCGAAAGATGCATTTTGAAACAATCATGAACGGAGATCACAAATATTACAAAGGTGATATACTGTGTCCACACTCTCCTACAAACTCCAAAGTATATCCAATTTGATGAGTCCTCTGGCGCCATGCACTACATGCAGTGAATCAATGCCCTCCCCCAAAGCGAGTCCCTGCCGGAACGCCATGCACTTGGTGTATCGGAGTTGACGACCAAATTGCCTCCACAGATTTCAAACGGATCCAGCGCCCCTCTCCTTCTCCCTCATCTCTGCCAGAATCTTCTGGTCCTCCTCACTGACAGGCACACCCTCCACACTTTTGACTTTCTTGCCCTCCTTGAATATGACCCATCCGCCGGCGCTGGCAACGATACAGGCAAGAGAGATGAACAATCCCACACT
Organism: Cadophora luteo-olivacea; assembly: GCA_026120085.1. Lineage (NCBI taxonomy): Eukaryota > Fungi > Ascomycota > Leotiomycetes > Helotiales > Ploettnerulaceae > Cadophora > Cadophora luteo-olivacea. The sequence continues at coordinate 30,699 of JALRMC010000019.1, forward strand.
CCAAGAAGGACGATCGTACTTGTTGAGTCCCCACATGAGGCCATTGAGGACGATTTGCAGGAGGGTATTCCACACGAAAGCCCAGATGACGAAGTCGAGCTTCCAGTACTTGGCTGTTGGCGGTGCGCGTTCGCCGGTGAGCGGCGGGTCGGGGGAGAGACTGATGGGGAGGCAGAGCGCAGACTCTGGAATGCCTTCAGGCAGCTCATCAGTCTTGGGATCCCAATGGATGGGGAGATCTTGAGAGCCTTGAAGCCTGAACCAGCCCCGATGTATACCGGCTAGTTTTCTCAGTGCATCGTTGTTCTTTCGGTATCGCCATTGAAGGAGGTAATAAAAGTCACGGAACCTCCAAGGAATGAGTCCGAGGCCAGTGACATTGAACAGCGCATTGAGAATTTGGGAATCGATCTCGAGCCATTTCTTCGCGCCGCTGTCCCATGAGTCCCAACTTGGGTGAGACATGGCTGGAGTGGCTCGAATGAGGATTAAGAAGAGCATTCCACCCCATGCGACGATATTGAGGGCGTAAATGGTGAGGAGGAAGCCGAACGGAGTTGTGACAAATCTCCAGGAGCCAATGGCCGCGATGCGGATGGCTTGCATTTTGGTGTGTTTGGGAGGGAATTGATATCCATTTTCGTATGGCACAGAGGGATCATGGGGAGTAAAAACTGCCGACTCTCCATTGGTCGGAGTCAAAAGGCTTTCGACACCAACCGTGTCCGTGTCTTTCTTCTCGTCCAGAGTCGTGGTCTTCTTCTCAGGTTCCGTAATCGGTGGGAGATTTTTGAGCGTTTTGTGGCGATGGAAATGAAGGACATGGTGATCTGAATCGCGATGGGCATTACTATTCCTCCTTTGACCGGGACCAGACCAGCCATCCGATTCAAAGTTTCCTTTTTGAATGTCATTGAGCGAAGGAACATTCGATCCTACTGAGCCAAACGCGTGAAACATTCCTACAGGCGGCCTTGACGTTGTGAACGTCTCCATGATCTTGCTGGCCTTGGAGCCGTCCGCTTTCGATTTGGTGGTCTCTGTTGGTGCGAGAGACGAGCCAACCCTCTCATCTGGAGCGATCGAAGGCGTCATGTTGATGGAGACTCTCTGTTTACCTCCCAAATGAATGCTTCTGAGGAAAGGATGTCGAGATGTATTTAAGCCGGAGGTATCAGACAAAGAGCGGACGTCCAAACTCTTATCCCGACTCGAAGTAACGCCGCATGGGCGGTATACGACTGACAAGGGTGAACAAGAAGAATCTCTGGTTGTTACCTTCATTCAGACAAGCTCATAACGTAAAGCAGCGAAAGCCATTCAGTGGTTGCTGACAGACTAGCGTGATGCACCATGATTACTGGACAAGTCTGGGGTTTGACAGCTAGGTGGCCCCGTAAGCATTTTACAGGGGGCGAGAACCCTAAATCTTGTGTCTCAAGGTGATAACGCATCTGGAAGTAAGCATTTCCATTCTTGGGTAGTCCGAAATACTCCCTGACCTTAACGAGGCAGCATCCTTTATCGAAGAAGATTTAGGACAAAACCAGGTCACTGACTTTCAGATTACCAAAACAGTTCCGAGGTGAATTGCAATACAGTAGCATTGCTTGACTTATCACGGGACTGTGAGTGGTCTAGCACAGCGCCCTACATTCCGCCTCGGTATGCCATGTCTCGGGCAAAGATTGTGTGAGTCTGCCGATGGCCGAGCGACGCGACTTCCGGAGAGCATCCATCCGAATCAACCTTTAAATGGCTTCGCGACGCTTCGAGATTTCGGGCCAGAATATCGTACCCATATCATTCCCAAATAATCACCCAGTTCCCGCTTCGAGAGGATCTTCTGCGATGCACCAGTGGAGATGCATCGATCAATGTTCGATCCAGCAGTGTGGTGGGAGCGTACGTTGCCCATCGAATGTCGGGAAGGCTAGGTGTGAAGAAGCAGGCCAATGACTTGTCGAACGAGCTACAGATATTGTTCAACGATCGAGGCTGTGGCAAACATATCGCGCTGTTCGATAGCGCAGAGTGCACAAGAGTTGTTCCAGATCAGATGGGCTTCCAAGATATGAAGTGAAAGCTGCGGGTAGCTTCGATGTCGTCCCCGAAGGCTCATGGCCATTGAAAGCTATACCGCACATGGTCCAGGAGCTTCCTCTGATCAAGTTCCATCATCATCCGCGCCGTGAGATAGCCCGCTCGAAGACGAATGCGTACGTTGGTGATTGAAAAGATGGAACATCATTCGTGGTCCATCGTATTCCAGAGCTGCTCTCAGACCAATTCCATTTCGCCCTTGTCGACCATGTCCTTGACATCGGACCATCGTGCAATAACAACCTCGCCCCTCTCTACATCCACTTCACCATCTCCATCTCTTCCCCTCCCATGCACAACGACCGCAGACTCGCCACTTCCATCTCTTGCCCCAAGACCCCTAACAAAGACACCTTCCTCCTCATCCGGTCCCCCGATCATGTTTATTCCTCCTGCTGTATCATTCAGGTTCTGCAGATTCTGTGGAAAGCTGCCCAAGAAACTGCTTAGATAATGTGAATGTAATAGTTGCTGATGTCTCGTCGCGTACGCAATCTCGGTCTCGCTCAGTCTGCCAGAATGCTCAGGAGCGAGGTAGTGGAGTGTATGTTTATCGATTTTCGCAATTCGAGCTCGTAGGTAGGAGCGGATGAGGAATTTCCAGCGCTCGACTTCGGTCTGGATTATGATGAGACTGAAGTTGGTTTTGGGGTCCATGTCGCCGGTCATTTGTTCCACCAGCTCGATTTGTTGCTTGATACGATTCGTTGCACGTTCGATGAGGCCATCTTTCGGCCAACTGAGAATATTAGATATGATCATTTGAGGTCGATGTAGCCTACGGTAGGAGTTCAGTTGCTCCACGCTCGTTGACCCAGGCTCTGGTCAACGCTTGGAGATCTGCCTGCCCTGAAGCTCTGCCACCTGCTCCAAATTCCTCGCCGTTCTGTGCAAAAGGGTCGCGCTCGAGATGGCGGGCGTTCAAGTCTTGGAGGATGTCTGAGATGTCCATTGTGTCGTACTGGATGTGGAAGGGGAGTTCGCAGTTGTGAGGAGATGGAGGGGCTCGAAAATGTGACGCGCAGTCGCGTCGAGCTAGCGGTGAAGTTCCGCCTCGATGGTGCTCGTATTCGCTTACAGTATCCTTTCCTCCCCTTATTGTACTTATCCGGAACCTCCTGAACACATCATATTCGGTTGTGTTGATCTGAATGACGATTATCATCATTCGTTGCTATCAAGCCTGCCCCTTAGACTCAGATTGCCTAATCTACACCATGCTCGAATCACATTTTCATTGGCCCACCTAGCCGCGTTTCGCCGTGTTTGCATCGTTTCTCTCACCAAATCACACCATATCAACGACCATTGGCGAACCCCTCATGGACGACGAGTACCAATATATCAAGATATCTGATGACATTGAGGAGCCTGTACCGACACCCCTGTATTTAGCTGTTTTAACAAGAATGCCGCTGAGCTCGAACAATTGTTAGAAGTCTCGAACGATACGATAAACGAACGTGGCCGCGATGAATACACACCTCTCCATGTCGCTATCATCAATCGGGACATTGCAAGCGTCAAGAATCCTCTTCAGCATGGCGCAGATTCAAGGCTTTGGTTTCCTCGCTGTGAGGTGAAATTCGCAAAGGAGTCGATTTCAGTCACAGAGGCGGCCGATCTTGGATTCGTGGACACCCTGAAACTGTTAGTTGAGACTGGTGGTCCAGTTCCATCCGTTACCTTATACAATTCCACTGATTCTGGGCAGCTGAACTGTATCAAAGAGATATTCACTTGACTTGCGAGTAATGATCGCAGCGAGTTTGATGACGGAGTTGATAGGAATACGGCGGTGAAATGGGTTTTGCAATCGGCAGCTGCAGTATGGAGACCTGAGATTGTGGAATCTTTACTCTGTAATGGCGAGACTAGTCAGGACGCCATCGACTGCGCTTTCTTAGAGGTAATGATTCCGTGGTACGAGCATGACGACTGCCTGAAGCGGAACTGCGTGCGCGGGTGTGTGGATGAGCTCGCGGTCGAAGCAGGGAAGAAAATACATGAGGTTATGAGGCTCATGCTGGAATCTGGTGCAAATATTGAAGTCTCTGGCCGCCGTTCCCTCCGAGAAACCACTTTCATGGAACATTTGCACGCAGTTTCACGGAATGGTAATCAATCAAGAGCCATTTTCGACATGTCCTGGTGTCATAGCTTTGACCTAAGGATGGTATACGCAAGATGGTGTCTGAATGATTGACTGCCCATTCACTCATTACATCTATCTTCTGATACCTTGTTTCTATTCGACCCTCCATAATACCTTTCATCGCTTATGTGGTATCAAACAACCGCTAAACCTCAATGCCGCTTTCTCGGGTTCCCTTTGCTGACTGATGCTGCCGATTGGCTGGTTTTTACGAAATGGTGGGATTACTCTATCAGCACTACGTACTTCGAAGCCGAGGTGCTCTGAGATGGACCCGAGGACATCGCAATTTCTGTCGTACTTAAAGAGAGTCATAAGCTGTTTCCTCGTTGTCGAATCCTGGATTGCTGTATTTGTCCTGCTATCGTCAACTGGAACAGCGGACTGCCCCGCTTCGTCTCGCTTAAGAACAAAACAACATGTCCTCACTCACTTCAATTCTCCTCAGTCGCGGCTTTCTGAAAGCACTTTACACCGGAAACATGGTGAGAGCATCTTCTCCTGATACAGATCTACGCAGTACTGATGAGTAATACTCAACAGCTCTGGCATACAAGGTGAAAAGTCCTTTTTCGTTTCCCCACCTCCCCCTTCTATGGCTTGACTGAATAAGAACACAAATAGTGCTTTCGTGCATTTCACATTCCGTCAAGCACACACCATTCTCCGTATAGCACGTCGAGCCCACTCGAAAGATTCCCACGTCGCTTCCACACCAGCCGGTGATGCCTGGCATCACGACATCCTCGCCTACCTGGGCAACATCAATCTAGGATTCGTAGCACTCGCAGGCCTTCGTTTATATTCATTGCATCGACCAAGAGTCGGAGCTTCCCTAAACCAGCCTTCCGTGATAGGATCGGGAGAGAAAGTCAATGACCTTGATATCCTGGCACTGACTGTCCTGGGTATCGCGAACGCGAGTCAGGCTTATGGCAACCTTTTCGTGTTGAGGTATACTGATCGATGGATTGTTGGGAAAGGATTTGACCGCATCACGGTGTTGGATACGGTGTTTGGAGTCCTGGACTTTGCAGTTGTTGGAGCGAAGCTTGCTGCCGGAGTGTAGAGTCAAGGGTGCGAAATTCATGAAAGAGGAAATCGTCTCGAGTGCTTGGAGTACTGTTTGGTGACTGTCTTTGAATATGAGAATTGTCTAGCGACTCCCTGAGAACAATGTTTGTGAGCCTAGCTTTATGTTTGAGGTGGTATCCCTTCGGAATGATTAGAAAATTCGAGGTGATAACCGCTACCTTGATTGTGGCGCTTACATTAGTAAAGTCTTCTCTGTTTTGTTGTTCTGTCTGTCACTTGATTTCAGCACATTTGAGCGATGTTTAGGGAAGCAGATTACCCCGCACTTAACTGAAGCCCCTGAATTTTTAGCGAAAAGAAGCCCATCACCCTGACGCTGTTTGGCCTCGAACAATTCTTCTGCTGACAAGGTTTTATCTAGATCTAGCATACGTAGGTATACTTCGATTTCTGATGTGACGCCCCTCGCTTGTATTGTGAAGTTGTCGTAGCTGCGCTCGACAAGGCACTATGCTCGATGCTTGGAAGCTTTGGAGGATATGTCTGGAATACCTCAATTGAACTCTGGTTGAAAATCATGAGTGAGATGCTAATTCATCGCGCTATAACCATCTCACCATCTCTGGTATCTTGCAGCATTGCTATAGAAATACATAGTTCCTGACTGCATCTTCAGCAGTGCGTGCACATATAATTGGACATGTACTGATGGTGGCGGACCGTTCTCTGGCGACAGAAATGCAACACACATTTGTATCAGCTGCTTCTCATGTTCGATCGCCAGCTCTTTGACTCTCTCCAAAGCCTTCTGCTCTTCCATGCCATCAAGTCTGATCATGTACGCCACAGCATTTTTCAGACGTTCTGGTGTGATGTTACCCATGATCGCAGTGCCTTTCTCTTTAGGCCAACTCCAATAGTCGTTCAAAAAGAGTTGGGCCAGAATTACTTGGTGCTCGATTGGTTCAAGTTTTTCGAGTTCCTCCAAAGTTATATCTAGCTCCATGAGATATCTGATTCCCGCGAGATATGGCCTTTGATATTGAATGTAAGCAAGGCATCGTCATGAAAAGCTCTCAGATACGTACAGAATGCCCATATCCATGCAGCGGTTCTCGAGGTACTCGTCGAGTGTTGCAAAAGTGAGCTCACTCTTCATATCCTTTTTCTGGAACCACTCTTGCCATTTCTTCAGAACTTGGACACCACGGTCATGATCGATGGCCAAGAACCTCTTGAGATAAGGCAAGAAAAGCTCTTCCAATGTGGATCTCGGCGGTGTGTTTAGATCTCTATTCATTGCTCTTTCCAACACCTCACTCGTCTTGGTATTGAATCCGTTGTGTGCCTGTATGAATATTAGCCTATCAAATAGAGTGAATTCGACCCAACAGATACATACTTCATCACAGGACATCGATTCTGACACATCTGTTTCCCTGTTAGAGAACTCTGCAAGCACGGTCCACAACTCATAATATACCATCACAAAGTATCGCTACCTCTGACAACATCACCGACATAACAAGTCGTTCTGGCTTTGCTTCGGGAAAGGCCATTGCGTCCCAGCTCCCAAGATTTCCAGCTTTCGTCATCTCATAGTTCTCGGGTAAGCTTGGATCCATGAGTCTTCTCCAGTCCTGGATGACGGCTTTCTGCATGTCGTAACTCGCTGCGAAATTGTTGTTGATGCGAACAGGAAGGTTTGTGAAACATTTCTCCCTCTCGGATGCGGAAGGCTCGAGAGGATGAGAGTTCGGACAGAGATGGTCCACAGAATGGAGAGATGATTCCATTTTGTATATTTTGCGTACGAAGTGGGGGAGGATAGTAGGTGAAGTATATGCTCCAAATGTTTTGGAAAATGTTGAAAGGATTGTATACACCGCGTTCGCGGAATTCAAAGTCTTCTTATGTGATATTTTCCTCGTCGAAGGCCATCATCAGCGAGCACAAAACTTTGAATCAGTAGCGTACTCGTCGGAGCGCAAGTTGCAGCGGGATCGACCAGTGCTGTATCACGATATCAATATGTATTTTTGGTTAGAAAGACCACAGCGTCTCTTGTACGACGTTCCCGCGTTCCACCCCCGCCACCAACTTGTACATACAGCTGCAGGAGACGACACTCGTCCGACGATACTTGCGCTGCTGCCCAATATTCCACGATCAAGATGACGTTTTCCATTCCAGGCCCAATCATAAACTAGTACCAAGAGACGTGGGAGCAGCTACACTTCCGAAACGAAGCTTCCGCTCCCAGTTATGTTGCATGAGAAGATCACAAAAATACCAAACATGTCATTTCACCAACGCTCGCTCAATTGTCGACAATCATACAGCACTGGCTGCTATTTCCGCCCTATAAATGTTAGAAAGCATGAGTCTGCTGGGGGCTTTGAAGTAGGTGATCACTACATGATGAGTAGCGCTGGCAGTTAGTTTTCGTCAAGTGTACAGTGAGTAACCTAGTATGCCAATGGGTCGTCATGAGATATATTTGAGGAGATCAAGGGCTGTAGCCGAAACAGTCACATGGAAAAAATCAAACTTGATCTTAGTATAGGGCGACGCCTTGATCGATTTCATGTTGTTGTAGTGCAACACAGAAGAAATGCGTGATGTCAATTGTCCAGGGCTAGTAGAGGTGGCAAAGGCTCCACTGATGTTATCCAGGAACACTGGCGAGAAAGGCAGATAAATTTATAATCTGTATGCGTTTCAGAATGCACAAGATAGACTTGAATATTGACAGAACCAGAATCCCAAAGTATCTAGGTGACTGCACGACATACCCAGATAGGTCTTTGTTCATGAAAGACGCGCCGACGCGGTGTGCTTAAACCCCACTATATCTATGGTCGGCGAGCGCATACGTGAAAGAAACATCAAATTTATCAAACTCGTGTTTAAATTTGTCAATTCGTCATCTTTTGACATATAGTTCAGCTATCGTGATACTGCATTGAATCACAATCATCAGGTCTGTTTGCAAATGAGATTCGTTGCTGGCAGTCATCGCTAGGTCGCACCAGGTCGCTGTTCGTCGCTTAGTAATCACGTACAGAAACGCGGAGTGGATGTAATGGGCTTGCCCGAGTTATCATGGCCCCGACTTACAGCCTGGCTAGCAGCGGAACCAGCGCTGAAACCTCGCCACCACCCAGCCACCGGCAAAACTTTGGTCGCAAAACGTGAAAGGAGCGCAAAAAAGACATCAAAAATACGAAAACAAACTCGAAAATATCGAAACAAAATGAAAAAAATTGGTAGCTTCTCTTTGATTGAGCGTGTCATCCTTAGTGCAGGGGCCATGCTAATCTTCTCTGTATCGTTTCAACTGAAAGTTGTTAGTAGTATTCATGCGACTATGCGTTGGGGAAGCTTACATTGACCAAATGTGCCGAAGCACGGAAGAGTTTTTCTTGTTAGGCTAGATATACCGCCAAAAACTCCGTCCACGGACCTGAGGCCACAGCCCCAGGCCGCTACCCCAACCTCCTTTAATCTTTGATATTGTTCTCTCCACGTCATCTCTTAATAGCATAAAAGTAATGGAATGCATCTGCTTCTGTGCAGCATGATACCACGCAAAGTTGCGTGCTTCGCGCACAACAATGCGCGGTCACTGACTATCCCAATATTCTGGAAGAAGTTCACTCGATCTCTTGTTCTTCACCAGCCCCCCTGCGCCAACCTGATATCGCTACATTATATTACATTATGAGCTGATGCACACGTCTAACATCAAAAAGGTGAAGTCCATTGATCCAATTCAAATTCACGATCTTCCTCCGGCGCACGGACCTCAAATCAGGCCATGGCTTTCAAGTCTTTGTTCCTACGCTGCCAGTAAATCACTTCACCTCGACTAGTATTGGATTCTCTGAGTACAACATCACGGCGCTTCAGTTGGCAACTTGAAACGACACATAGAAGATTAGCATGGCCCTGCACTAAGAATGACACGCTCAATCAAAGAGAAGCTACCTGGGCAGAGAGGCAAGCCTCTCTGGCTCTTACGCTGCTGATGCATTCTCCTTCGCACCCTCCCCGCGCCCCGATATTAGGAATTCACTGCATCATAGGGACAAATGTCACAGCACCGGTAAAGGACAATCAAATGGCTTTACAATGTAATTTTGATATTTTGGGAGATGGGTCATCACATCAAATATCGGTGAATTTGCAATAGCGAATTCCTTGGGATATGCTATCCGATTCGCCCACTATGCCAATCTCCCGAACATGAGGGAAGGAATGAATGCACTAGAGACATGTCTAACGCGAGTCATTTCAAATGTCCGAACACTTGCATATGTCTCTATAGGATTTCACGACTTTCCCTCGACAAGTGCGACGCGGGCTGTCCACGAATATACGTATCCTGTTGGTCGAGGCTGGCTCAGTGAGCATCGCCAGCGCTCAGCTAGACTGGCCTGACTCGCGCATGGAGAATGTATTAACAAGAGCTCATCAGAAAATGGAACGGAAGCAAATTAGTGTTGTGTGTCTACCGCAGTACTTTCATCCGACATCGCGGCTGCGCATTTGGCCGAAGATCTGTGTTCTTCAACAGGGGGCATCAATAGGAGTTACAAGGGCTTGCTGGCTTTCATGTCAGATTTAGTGAAACCCAGAAGATGGTGACCTGATGCTTTCTTAGTGCTGCTTGCATTTGGATCGAATACTTGTTCACTGTTTCTGTTTTGAAAAATGCTCGGCGAGTTGAGCTCTGAGCACTTCTCCCAGAGTATTACATCTGAGCTCAAGATAATAACGCGGAGACTGCGCGAGTGTCGGACCTACCAATAGCAGATACTTCCAAAGAGGAAAAGAGGTTCTCTTCGATCCAACAATTCTCGCGTTGTTCTTCCCTTCCAGCCAGAGCCACTACCCCGCTATTTCTACCCCGCCAGGTATGTCACCCAAAGTCACAAGATTGTTAGGAACACTAGTTTATTGTCGCATAGATCTGAGTCTTACAGTCCCATTACTGGCTCAATGTCGATCTACAACTGTGTACTTTTCTGTCAAGCTTAGAGGTATTTTCGATGGTCATCAGTTTCCTCGCGTTATGGACCCCGCGTGAGTGCTGCAACCATATTCTGCGACATACATCTTTGTTCATCTTTGCAACACAAGGATATCTCGACAGATGAATCCTCGAGTATCTAAGTATCATGAGCTTTCTGCTACATGGACATTGAGTAGTACAACCTCCATCCTCGTTGGAGTAGGAATCGCTGCCAGGGGAGTCGTCAGTGAGCATGCTGTGTCTGCTTGAAGTATAAAAGTACTATCCAGTCCAGTATAACACTATTGATGATCTACTTCGTAATGCTTTGCCCTGCCAATGATATCATCATCAAGTTGTTCTACCTTGCGAAATGTGTGCCTTCTACCTCTCTCGTTTCTGCGTTTGTGCAGTCCTTTGTCGGCACCAAACGGCAACAAAAGGAAGCACGAACCGGGGAGGATCTCAAGACATAAATCTGCTACCGCTCTGACTTCTGAATGTGCTTATGGATAAAGATATACTCCACCACAGGTTGTCAGACCATGGACTGTGACTTTCGATGATTGTGGTGTCGATTCAAGTGGATTGCGCACCTGATGCTCGCTGGGAATCCCACAAGAGACGTCGCCTACTGATCAACAGCATGGACCGGGCAATTTCTCACATTCTTCTAATTGCCATACTTCATGATTGATAACAACCTTGGCCGTAACGACAATTTCCCTTGTGACAATGACAAGCGGACGCGTGCGGGGGGGGGGGGGG